>CAUZXS010003855.1:30000-57500 GCA_963585895.1 Sepioteuthis lessoniana | reverse complement strand
TTGTGTAGTGGGAGACATCTTTCCTTTTTCATTTTATTTTATATTTTTTATTCCTTCATCTATTTTTAAGGCTTTTTTTTTTTCGCCCCACTCTTCGTTTCGTAGATGTTGTTGAATGTTTCATAGATAGAGTATTGTCATGTTTTCTTATGACAGTTATCACGTGACCATTAGCCAAAAGGACATATCTCATAATAGCACAGTTTCTTTAACGCTATTTTGAGTGTATAAAAAAAAACGACAAACGTAAGTAGCACGGACAATTGAAAAAAATGTCTTTGCCTCTTAAAAGTACTGAAATATACACAAACTATTATTAGTTACCGTCATTCCCAACTTTCAGTCTGTCTTTTATATATATATATATATATATATATATATATATATATATATATATATATATATATATCTTTCTCCCTCTTTTTTTTCTCCCTCTCCCAACATATCATTTTATATGCGCGTATACACGTATGTATATGAGTATTCATACGAATCTACGTCTACTTGAATGCATATATATATATATATATATCTTTCTCCCTCTTTTTTTCTCCCTCTCCCAACATATTTTATATGCGCGTATACACGTATGTATATGAGTATTCATATGAATCTAGGTCTACTTGAATCCATTCCCTTGTTCAAGCGTACTTGTATCTAGATTGGCTCAGTCGGCTGGGGCTGCGGAATCATATTAACCCAACCCCTCCGCTCGGGTAGCATATGTCACAAGGTCAATTTTTAAGCGGAGTTTAACAGGTTTTAATTCAGAGTTTTCCTTCTCCTAGACTAGTTGCCTCACCAAGGCTGAAGAAGCTAATCTGCCCTACTATTTACCCATAGCTGGAGGAAGAATAATTCGATTCATACCTTTCCCAAGGGTATTAATGCTATTTGAAATGCAATCAGTCTCGTCCAGGATTTGAACTCGTGTCGCCGTGTCCATATCCTGCGACGATAACCATTACACTATGGGCACCTCCTGGGGCTGCAGAATACACCGACTGCATCTGTGCAGAGGGGTAAGACTCTCCCTTCGAGAGGCTCATTCGTCTGGGGTTGCAGAATACACCGACTGCATCTCTACAGAGGGGTAATACTCATCCCAACGAGTTTACTGCATGTGACACTAAATAGTCTGATGATGAGATTCCAGTAATTCTGGAGCTTTGGGGAATGCGGAGTACCACTTCATTTTCATCACTCCTACGTCCACTCTAACCTAGATTGGTAGCACGTGATAAGGTCCTATGTGTGAGTCAATTAGAACAAAACTTTGTTATTACGTTTAACTGAATTATTTGAAATTAACTGTTTTTACATTTCACTGTGTGTAAACAAATAACTTATACTCATGCAAAACTGAATTGATGGAAATAGAATTGTTTTTGACGTATTAACTTTTACTAAACTCAATTGCTCAACAAAGAACTGTTTATATGTATAAGAATGGATTTGGCATTAAATAACGTTTAATGGTTGATATGCCATAAAACCAGACCAAACCAAACCAAACACTGTCTATACACACACACACACACACACACACATATATATATATATATATATGTGTGTGTGTGTGTGTGTGTGTGTGTATTCGCAATTTTATCAAAAAGATCTGAAGAAGTCCTGTTAATTTTTTTTCGTGTTTTTGGAAATTTCAAAAATGCGTAACAGGATTGAAATAAATTTATAATCCTATGTGACCGGTTTCGTTGTTTTTTCTTAAAGTATATATATATATATATATATATATATATATATATATATATATAGAAAAGAAGGTAAAGTTTGCGACCGCAGTCGAGGGTGACACCAAGTCTCCCTTTTCCATAGTAACTACACCAAGGTGTAAGGGAGGGCGATACTCATTTCCCTGGATTGCTCCACTTATCCTTGATCTTTACCTTATAATGCTGAGTGTTAAGCAAGGTAACATCTAGTACCATTTTTTTAGTCTTTGGTATGACTCTACCTGGGATTGAAACCCAGTTTCTCGTGCTAGTGGCGAACACTCGAACCATTATACTAATTTCTGTGTGGGTGAGCGTGTACATGTGTGAATATGTATTTGTATTGGAATACTTTCTAATGTCCAAGTGAGTCCCTGTGTGCATCTCAACCTCCCTCTATCTCTCTCTGTATATATATATATATATATATAATTGTATGCACGTATATATATATATATATATATATGTGTGTGTGTGTGTGTGTGTGTATGTTTATGCGTGTGTCTGTGATATGTATTCATATGCTTATATATATTTATGATGCAAAAAATGTCACGGTCAGAGGATTTTTTCACTCTTTCTCTCCTTCCTTTATTTATGCATGCATATATATATCATCATCATCATATCACGCTGGTAGCACGGATATCCCTGACCCTCTCTCGCCACTCCTCCCTATCGTTCATCGCCCTAGGTAGGTCTTCAGGACAACAGCCTGTATCCTCACATAGCTGCTGAATGTACGTTCGAGCTGGTCGTCCTGCTTTTGCGCGGCCATGTGTGGGGATCCATAAGAGTACATCTCTTATGAGTTCATCTCTGCTTCTCCAGCAGTGTCCTGCATGTCTGGTTCGTCTAACTTGAATAGTTTTCGTGATAGGGGGCAGGTGGCCGTACAGTTGGTGTCTTGTGGGGTGCTGCTGCCAGGACTTGTTCAGGATTGCACGCAGCATTCTTGTGTAATTGCCATCCAGTTTCTTCCCTAGCCGTTTTGTTAGCGTCCATGTAGTGCATCCATATAGCAGTATCGATGTGACCGCTGCCTGGAAGAAACTGCGTTTCATTTTATCGGTTAGGTCTGATTTCCATATAATCGATATCCTATTGATAGCTGTCCATGCTTTCGTTAGCCTCGTTTCGATGTCCTTTTCGGTTGATTCGACGCTGCTTCCTAGGTACGTGAATTTGTCTACTAGTTTAAGTGGGGTTCCTTCTAGAGTGGAGATGTCCCCTGTTTGGTTATAGCACATATATTCCGTTTTGTGTGCATTAACATAGAGGCCTATGCTTGCTGCTGCTCGTTCCAAACTATGCAGAAGAGTTTCGGCTTGGTCAGGTGTATTTGCCAGTATTGCTATGTCATCGGCGTAGTCGGCGTCGGTAATTGTTGTTGCGGGGTATCTTCTGCTTTTTTTCTTCGTCAGTTCGAAGCCATTCTCTTTGATTTGGTCAATCGATGTTCTAAGTACGTAGTCTAGACAAATGATAAAGAGGTACGGGGCCAGCGTGTCCCCTTGTAGTACTCCTGCTACAATGTCTAAGTATTCTGTGTCTCCATCCGGTGATCGTACTTTTACTTTAGTGTTTCTATAGAGAATCGTTATTGCCGCTACGGTTTCTTTAGGTATGCCGTACGCTAGTAGGATTTGTTCCATCTTTCCTCTGTGAATGGAGTAGAAAGCCTTGGTAAAGTCGACAAATATTAATGTCGCTTGTAGGTTCTTTGCCCGTACACCTTCAAGGATTCTGCGGATGGTTAATATTTGTGAGGTCGTGGATCTATTTCTTCGGAAGCCATTTTGTTTTTTTCTAAGTATGTTGTCGATTTTGGGTTCTATTCGGTTTCGTAGTAGGGCATTGTAGATTTTGGCAGCTATGGATGTAAGTGTTATGCCTCGGTAGTTTTTGGCTAACCCGAGGCCCCCTTTTTTAGGGAAGGGGAGTATGCATCCCTTCATCCATCTATCTATCGGATTTTGATTGTATACTGCGTTGCAGTGTCGGAGCAGTATGTCGTCGAATTGTCTGGTCTTCCATACTTCCTGTGGAATTTCGTCCAGCCCTGCAGCTTTCCTATTTTTAATTTTTCTGAGAACCGAGTCGAGTTTTTCTTGTGTGAACGGTCCTAGTTTAATGTCTAATTGTTTGTAAATTATTCTGGTGATTGGTTCATGCGTTATTTTTGGTGGGTTTCTAAGTAAGTTTTCGAAGTGCTGTTTCCACAGTTTTATTCTTTCTTGTTGGTTTGCTGCTTTAAGTTTTGCTTTGGCTGTGTTCTTTCTTCTACTCATTCGTTTATTGTTTGCCATGCTATCCTAGATTGCCTATCTTCCACCGAGTCTCTGATCTTATCTATCTGATTTTGAATGTATTCTGTCTGTTCCTTTATATATATGCCTGCTAATTGATATTGTGCCGTTTTTAGTTTTAAGGCATTTGTGTTTGTTGGGTTTTTTCGATAATTTTTGGAGGCTGTTTTCACTAGTGCACGTTTTTCTCTCACAGCTAGAGTTTCCCATGGGACTCTATATTTAGTTTTAAGTTTTGTTGGAATGTATTTTGCTGCTGCCTCGAGGTGTGCATTGACGAAGTTTTCATATTTGTCGTTTGGTGTACTTGTTTCCGTCTTTTTTTGTAGTGTTTCGAATCTGTTTCTTAATTCTAATACGTATTTATCTCTTATATCTTTGTTGTTTAATAGGGCCTAGTCATAGTGTTTGGTGGTCGCTGTTCGTTTGGCGTTCTTTCGTAGGCTTAACCGTATTTTCGCCGTGACTATTCGGTGGTCGGTGGACACACCCTCAAAAGAGGAGTATGCCTCGCAATTCAATGCACTATTTTTCCATTTCTTGTTTATAAGGACGTAGTCTATCTGAGCTTTAGTATTGTTTGCGTACGTGTATGTCCATAGTTTGCCCTCTCTTTTTTGGTAGTTTGTATTGAGGCATGCTAATCTATTTTCTATCATGAAATCTGTTAGATGTTGCCCATTCCTATTTGACGTGTTGTGGAGACTGTATTTGTTGTTTCTGTTTTTCCCGATTTGGGCATTCATGTCTCCACCAATGACTAACATGTTGTGTTTCGGGATGCTACGCACTAATGAGGATAACTCATCGTAGAAGGCGACTAGTTCGTTTTCTTCACTAACATTGGTGGGGCTGTAGCATGAGATGATTGTTGCTCTGGGGTTTCCGTTGAATGTAGCTGCCATCATTCTAGGCTGTATTTTCTCAACGCTATTAAGCGTTTTTAATGCTCTAGGTCCTATAAGTAATCCTACCCCTCCTACTGCGGCGTTGACAGAGTTTTTCCATGCGGATACAGTGGCGAGCGACCAGCCATTGCCAGTTTCGTGATATTTGATATCTTCGGAGTGCGTGTATCTGTGTTCTTGTATGCATATTATGTCTATCTTATGTTCTTCGGCCGATGCGATTAGCTCTGGGAGTTGTCCTATTCTATTTAGGGTTCTAACGTTAAATGTGGCTATTTGTAGTGTTTGCTTGCATTTTAGTAGTTTTGATTGTTTGAGCTCTGTAGCTGATTTTTCAAACACCGAGGCCAGGGCTCCAACCTCAGCAGGACGCGCCCCTTTTTTACCCGCGCGAAGAGCGATGCGGTTTGTGTAAGTGGTTTGAGTGTGGGTCATGGTTATCTTTCGATGGCTGTTTTATTCTCTTCTATAGAAGCCACTCTTATAGAAGAGCAGCAGTAGTTCCCCGATCGAACTAGCGATCCTGAGCGTAAAGTCGTCAAACTCACGTCCAGGACCCGTTTAGGTATTGAGTTTGGTCGTACATGGGATTATTCAAAATACCTTTACGTACATCATGCTGCTTCCCATGTGTACGCAAAAAAAAAAAAAAAAAAAGTGGCGGGGGGGCAATTTTGGTTTAAGTTTTCTTAAGTTTTAACTTAGTTAAAGTCCAAAGTTAAGGTACTTTTGTCTGACTTTCACTGGTACTGACTTGTGCTTTTTTTTTTTTGCTGTATTGGGACTTTTCCTAGGTATTTTTTTTTTTTACTACAGTTGGGAACCTAGCAGGCTTCAGGAATTATAGAGCTTAAAAAAATTTTCTCTTTCCCTTGGTGGGGGGGGCCTGTGGTAGCATTAGGTGTTTTAGGCTTTTTCTTCTAAACTACTGTTAGGGCTTTCTTTACGAATTTTTAAATTATTCGATAGAAGACATTCAAAAACATTCTGCCTTGTTCGCTGACATTGGAATGTATAACACCAATTTGGCTTTACAGTAGAGTAAGCGTGCCTTTACATTTAAACGCATAGTTTAAGCATTATTTTACAAACAAAATACAGCATAACATTTTGTAAAATTCAGCATTTTAAATTGATAGGACTTAAAGACATACTGACCAAAATTGATATTTCTTCCAGTTGGCTCCTGAGTTCAAATGCTTCTTCCTGGTTTCGACTTTTATTTACTACTGAAATTTTACGTAGCTTTGGAGGCGGTCTTATGGGGGGGTGGGGAATTCATTTCATTCTTTTTTTTTTCTCTTTTTTTCCCTTTCTCTTGGTGGGGGGCTATGGTAGCATTAGGTGTTTTAGGCTTTATCTTTTAGACTACTGTTAGGGCCTTTTTTTTTTTTTCACTACAGTTGGGAACCTAGCAGGCTTTAGGAATTATAGAGCTTAAAAATATATATATATATATATATATATATATATATATAGTTCTTACATACATGTTTTATATGTGTATGTTTCCAGCTTGTTGCTTTCGTCAAAGTACATACGTGTTATACATGTGTATGTTTCCAGCTTATTGCTTTTGTCAGTGAACATATGTGACACAAGGCCTTGATAATGGGGTACTTGATGAGACTTGAATTCACTCTTGTTTGCAGTTAGATTTAACGTGCAAACAAGAGTGAATTCAAGTCTCATCAAATACCACATTATCAAGGCCTTGTGTCACATATGTTCACTGACAAAAGCAATAAGCTGGAAATATACACATATATAACAGTATGTACTTTGACGAAAGCAACAAGCTGGAAACATACCCGTATATAACATGTATGTAAGAACTAAATAAATAAATTCAAAAAATACAAATCCCTTCGTGGATGTACCTATTTTAAAATACATTTTCATTCTTTCCTTGGACCTACAACAAACATTCATATATATATATATATATATATATATATATATATATAATCCGGGCAAAATAGTCTAAAGATTAGACTATTAAGTAATAATCCAGTGGGTAGGAAAATCAAGTTGCGTGCTCAATACCAACGGCTATCAACTGCATAATTAATTTCAGATTAAAAAAAACATTGAAACTCACGTTCAGAGAGAAAACATTTTTACAGAATTGAAAGAAAAAATTCAGTTTTGTGGTTTCATTATGATTTTATTTCAGGTCTATTGTGACCCTCTTCAGATGTAGAAAGAAATGCAGTTTTGTATTAGTATATAATTGCTTCCGGTGGGAAGAGACTTTTAAAAAGTTTTTTTTTAATTCTTTTTTAATTAAAAGAAAAAATTAACGGTGGAAATATCTCTGTATATAATAAAATATGATATTTTCACGTAAACCTGCCTAAATTATATTCAGATACACAACTGTACTTCTTTCTAAATCTGACGAGTGTCACCATAGACTCGAAATAAATTTATAATGATACCACAAAATTGAATTTTTCTTTCAATCTTATAATATATATTTATATATATATTTGTATATGATAGAAATATGTGGAAAGTTGGATAAATCAAACATCTAACTCCGATTTAGATGCGTGATATTTCGTTCTTTTTATTTCAAAAACTTTTTCCAACTGAAACCGTTTTCTGAGTTTTGTTCGCTTTATAAGCAATTGAAGAAATTGATAAGATAATGGAGAATATGCAGGTGTAGCAGGAAGAAGGGGAGGGTTTATACACAAATGTATTCGGTTTCATTAAAAAAAAAAATTCTTTTGAAAGTGGAAATTGGTAAAGGTGGAGGGGAAAGGGTTTTCGCATATCTTTTTTCATCGAAAGATATATATATATATATATATATATATAGAGAGAGAGAGATTTATACGAGTGTGTATGTTTATGCCTGTATGCATCAGTGTGGGCGTAGGTGAGAGTAGAACAATGGGAGACAGTGTACAAGTTTGTCCCTGGCTCAATTTGCATGTAGAGGACAAATGTTTATAAATATAACTCAAGTAAGACGTGTACTACAAAAATAGAGAATTTTTTTAAAGTTAGTAATGTTATTCTCAGATATATACAAAAAAGAGAAGTTTTATTCTTTGATAGATCTGAAAACAAAATAAACGAAATTGTTCTTTGGGAAAAATCACTGTGGGTTGCAGTGAATTTTTAGCCAGCATGGGTAGTTGAGGTTATAACTTGATAAGGGTCACCCATCGGTCATGCAAGCTTGGGCTGCCATAAGACTCAGAGACACAGTTGTATCCGTATTGCCTGGGGGACAAGTAAACTGCTCTGAGATGCCTTTGAAATTTTTCTGACTTTATAGTATTTGGGTGGGTGGTTCACGCACACGGACGTTAGCTTCGCAAATCCCTAATGAAGAAAGTGACAGTGTATTCTTTAGCACACCTGATTTGATCAAAAAATGTGATCGAGTGTTTTGAGGTTTTAACTTGGGTTTTTCCCCAACTTTTGGAATTTTCTAGAACACGTGTGTGTGCGTTTTTTTTAGGTTTACAATTGCGCAAAAATAAATCCGTTTTTTTTAGAACTTTCTTTGACGAGGGAATTGCATCATTTCCTATATCTATACGAAAGGCGGCTGAAAAGTTCCAAGGTGACCAAGATATTCTGATTGATTGCGACCGAATGAGGTTTATTTTTCGACATAGTTACCTGGTTGATCAACACACTTCGTTCATCGGTGTTGCAATTCTTGGGTCCCTTTTACTAAAAGTCATCAACAGCAGAGATAACATCATATGAAATTTTCAGCCCAAGAATTTTTCAGTCATATATATATATATATATATATATATATATGAGATAGGGCAGAAAAATCAATAGACTTAAAATCATATTAACAATATATATATATATATATATATATATCGTTGAACGGATCTATGTAAACAATAGTAATTGTGATTCATAACCGTTTAAAATGTAATTCGTAGCTAATATCTCCTCGTGGCTAAATGGTTAGAAGCTTTGGATTGGCGTTTGAATCAACCGGGTTTCGATCCCAGCTACGGGGAGATACTGTCTAGCCACACTGCTGAGTTCTGATAGAACGAAACAGATCTGTCTGTGGATGACTATATATATCATCATCATCATCATATCGCGCTGGTAGCACGGATATTCCTGACCCTCTCTCGCCACTCCTCCCTATCGTTCATCGCCCTAGGTAGGTCTTCAGGACAACATCCTGTATCCTCACATAGCTGCTGAATGTACGTTCGAGCTGGTCGTCCTGCTTTTGCGCAGCCATGTGTGGGGATCCATAAGAGTACATCTCTTATGAGTTCATCTCTGCTTCTCCAGCAGTGTCCTGCATGTCTGGTTCGTCTAACTTGAATAGTTTTCGTGATAGGGGGCAGGTGGCCGTACAGTTGGTGTCTTGTGGGGTGTTGCTGCCAGGACTTGTTCAGGATTGCACACAGCATTCTTGTGTAATTGCCATCTAGCTTCTTCTCCAGTCGTTTTGTTAGCGTCCATGTAGTGCATCCATATAGCAGTATCGATGTGACCGCTGCCTGGAAGAAACTGCGTTTCATTTTATCGGTTAGGTCTGATTTCCATATAATCGATAGCCTATTGATAGTTGTCCATGCTTTCGTTAACCTCGTTTCGATGTCCTTTTCGGTTGATTCGACGCTGCTTCCTAGGTACGTGAATTTGTCTACTAGTTTAAGTGGGGTTCTTTCTAGAGTGGAGATGTCCCCCGTTTGGTTATAGCACATATATTCCGTTTTGTGTGCATTAACATAGAGGCCTATGCTTGCTGCTGCTCGTTCCAAACTATGCAGAAGTGTTTCGGCTTGGTCAGGTGTATTTGCCAGTATCGCTATGTCATCGGCGTAGTCGGCATCGGTAATTGTTTTTGCGGGGTATCTTCTGCTTCTTTTCTTCGTCAGTTCGAAGCCATTCTCTTTGATTTTGTCAATCGATGTTCTAAGTACGTAGTCTAGACAAATGATAAAGAGGTACGGGGCTAGCGTGTCCCCTTGTAGTACTCCTGCTACAATGTCAAAGTATTCTGTCTCCATCCGGTGATCGTACTTTTACGAGTTTCTATAGAGAATCGTTATTGCCGCTACGGTTTCTTTAGGTATGCCGTACGCTAGTAGGATTTGTTCCATCTTTCCTCTGTGAATGGAGTCGAAAGCCTTGGTAAAGTCGACAAATATTAATGTCACTTGTAGGTTCTTTGCCCGTACACCTTCAAGGATTCTGCGGATGGTTAATATTTGTGAGGTCGTGGATCTATTTCTTCGGAAGCCATTTTGGTTTTTTCTAAGTATGTTGTCGATTTTGGGTTCTATTCGGTTTCGTAGTAGGGCATTGTAGATTTTGGCAGCTATGGATGCAAGTGTTATGCCTCGGTAGTTTTTGGCTAATCCGAGGTCCCCCTTTTTAGGGAAGGGGAGTATGCATCCCTTCATCCATCTATCTATCGGATTTTGATTGTATACTGCGTTGCAGTGTCGGAGCAGTATGTCGTCGAATTGTCCAGTTGCACATAAACAAGAAAGGAAAAAGAAATAAAGAAGTCAGATACCCAGTCAGCTAAGCTCCGGTCTTTGGGGAATGAAGAAGGCTAAAAAATCCCAAGATTATAATGGGTACCAGAACATTTATTACAACCCCGCCAAAAATATTAATCATAACGTGAAAGACAAAATCTATTATAGAAGTTTTCTTTTTTATATGTAACAATTTATCGACAAGTGTATCAAACAATGGAATGGTGTGTGTAAGTCTTAAGTCTGCATATGAAATTTCATGAAAGAGAAATTCAACGCTTCGAACTTATCTGTTTTAGTGAGAGAGTTCGGCTGTTTCTGCTATAGGTTTCTTCGGTAGGTGCTCATGTCCATTGTTTTTCCTTCCTCACATTTTAAAAGGGAATACTAGGGATTCATTCATCCTCCTGTACTTATGCTTCTGCACGACATCCTTGTTCCCGGTGCGCTCGCAGATCCCAACCTAAAAAATAATGTTGACTTTGTCGGCATGTCACCCTATCACCGTGACTGGTCTAGGATTGGCCTTTCTTCCTGTGCTTTCTATTTTGTGCCAAACTTTACAGCTTCACGTTTGCGTTTGTTTCAGCCAATCACTGCCCATCTGGCTACGTTGCTGCTGCTACCACTTTATTTTCAACTTGGGTGCCACCCTGATGTTGTGCCACTCTTAGTATGGCCTGGATTTCTGGATTACTTTCCGTTGCCTCTCTTTCACTCCGTCCTTCCATTATTGTTCTTACAGCGTTTCTCTCTTTTCAGCATACCTCTCTATATCAATCTATCTAATTGTAGATACCATTCTTTTTTAAACAAACGGCTACCATTCTTTTTTAGACCTGTAGCTATAATTCTTTTTTTTTTTTTTTTTTTATAGTAGTAGCCATTCTTTTTTCTCCTTGTGGTAATCATTCTTTCTTTATAATTGAAGCTATCATTCTTTTTATACAAGTGGCTACCATTTTTTTTTAATAATTGTAGCAACCATTCTTCTTGCTTAGTGTTGCTGACATTCTTTTGATACCCGTGCAGCGTTCATTTCAGGCTGATTTAAAACTTTGCATCGTCATTTTGAAGACAATATGAAGAAAAAGATAAACATGACAGAAATTTACTCGGCATTTTATTGTTTGCGCAATCAAACGATTGAACAAGCCAAAAACATAATAAAACGAATCTTACAGAGAAAATATTTAATTTCAATACAAAGAAACAACATATTGAAAAACAGTTAGTTTATAGAAATTGTTTTGAAACCTTTGAAGTATCATACAAATTCAGTAATATTTTTACTGGTTGTGAAGTCAATGACAATGCGTGCTTTACAACCCGTGAAAATTCTTTTTTGATATATCCTAAGATTGTTATTGCTTGTTTATAAGTATGAGAAGCGACTTTCAAATTTTCTCAGAATTTATTTGTTGTTCAATTGATAAATTATAATAAGTCGCTCACAAACATAAGAAGTGTCTTTAAAATTACGAAAATTTCTAACAGCATGATCGGCTGGGACTGTGGAATATACCGAGTGAATCTCTGCTGTGTGGTAAGAATCACCAACAAGGGGTGTTTTTCTTATGAATCTAAACTGCATTTGATGGTGAGGCTCAAGTCTTGGAGCTTTTTAGAATGTTTAGTACCCCTTCATTGCCGTTACTTCCGGCTCCATTCTGACGTGGAGTTTTAGTATCTGTTTGAGACTCATCAATGAGTCAAATAGAATTAACTTATCATTCACTATACGAGAAAATATTTAACTGGGAGCAACCAAATGATTAATATTAAATGAAATCATCAGTATTAGATATCCATGACTTGGAACCATTTAATTATTGGAAAAGTACACAGTTTAATTGTCAAAAACATTTCTATTTCAAGCGATTCAGTTAAGTCAAACATTTCAAATTCAGACTATTCAGTTTCGTGTAAGTACAGTTTCAATATCAAAAATAGTTTTATTTCAAACTATTCAGCTTAGCAAAAATAAACAGTTTAGCTCTATTTGACCCCTAGATAGGACCCTATTAGGTGCTACCGCTCCGGATCTGAGTGGAACTGGGAGTGATGGCAATGAATGGGTACTCTAAATTAGCCCATGCTCCAGCATTACTGGAGACTCGCGATCAGCTTGTTATTTTCAAGACACTCGTTGAGGGAGTCTTAGCTCTCTGTAGATAAGCAGTCGGTGTATTCTACAGCCCCAGCCGACTAGGCAAGCTAAGGCTCAAATCTCTGGGTCAGGCTTGGAACTTTTCAACAAACCTATATATATATATATGAGAGAAAAGTCAAAAAACGACCACATATAGATATAAAATATGAGCTCTTCTTTCTCTAACTGCACTTATTATGGTGTAATAATGCATATGTACATTGTTACAAACGTAATTGCATTTACTTATTTCAACGGCATGTCAACACTTCTAGGGTTATTTCCTGCCTAGAAGGTAAGGAATTGCGTTTATTCTAGAGTTATATTTATATTTTTTGTATATTGGTTTCTCGATAGATTTTTATTCAATTTTTTGATATTAAGTACTTCTAGCGATTACAAATCACCCTCGGTATTGGTAAGGACTCTCTTATCTCTCAAGCTAAGCTTAGATAACACCACTACTTTGTATCATTCAAGGTTTTCAGACAATTGTCTTCCTCATTATTGTTATTATATTCACAACGTTTCGGTCGATGTGTCCTCCGGCATTCTTTAAGTGCTTCCTGCTGAACTCAGGAGCCTGCAGCGAACTTTGAACTACGTCCTTTATTTAATCCACGGTGAGGCGGTCGTTTTCTCTGATTCCGTTTACAACAACCGGGTACAAGTGTTAAGTATTCATGTATTGTTACTCACCTGCAATAAGAATTAAACTCACAACTTCCAGATGATTGCCACTGAGAAGCTTAGGGAATCAACATCTGAAGGTGGCAGGTTCAATACTGACTGCAGGCGAGTAGCAATGGAGGAATATTAACATTTGTTCCTGATTATGGTTAAGGGCCTATTGTCCAATTGGGTAGAGTGTTCGCTAATGGCCCAAAGAGACCGGGGTTCAATCCTTGGTCGAGTCATACCAAAGACTCAAGAATGGTTCTTAATATCTCCTTGCTTAACACTCAACATAATAAGGTACGTGTGAAGGATAAAGTGGAACAATCCAAGGAAAGGAGAAGTGCCCTTCCCTAAACCTTTGTGCCGTACCAATTAAAAAGGGATATAACACTACAGTCGCCAACTTTACTTACTATGGTTAATGGAATAAGAGCTAACTCCTGGATTAAATAACAGACGTGGTTTGAAGTTCGGTGTAGGCACCCGAGTTCGACAAGAAATTCCTGAAAAAGACTGGAGGATACGTTGGCCAAAACGTTGTGAATATGATAATAAAGATGAAAACGACAGTCTGAAAAACTTGAATGATAAAAATCCACCTTCTTCACTGAAATTCTGACAACTTACACTGCACCTCTTGCAATGATGACTTTGGTATTAAATAACACACAAACTTTGAGACGTCATTGAACAAAGTTTCGATATAGCGATACAGGCAAATACACCAAACCAAGCCGAAACACTACTGCATAGTTTGAAACGAGCAGCCGCAGAGATAGGCCTCTATGTCAATGCACACAAAACGGAATATATGTGCTATAATCAAACGGTGGACATCTCCGCTCTAGACAGAACCCCTCTTAAACTAGTAGACAAATTGACTTACCTAGGAAGCAGGGTCGCATCAACCGAAAAGGACATCGACACGAGGTTAACGAAAGCATGGACAGCTATCAATAGGCTATCGATCATATGGAAATCAGACCTAACCGATAAAATGAAACGCAGTTTCTTCCAGGCAGCGGTCGCGTCGATACTGCTATATGGATGCACTACATGGACTCTAACAAAACGGCTGGAGAATAAGCTAGACGGCAATTACACAAGAATGCTGCGAGCAATCTTTAACAAGTCCTGGCGGCAACACCCCACAAAACACCAACTGTAAGGCCACCTGCCTCCTATCACGAAAACTATTCAGGTTAGACGAACCAGACATGCAGAACACTGCTGGAGATGCAGGGACGAACTAATAAGTGATGTACTCTTATGGACCCCCACACATGGCCGTGAAAAAGCAGGACGACCAGCACGAACATACATTCAGCAACTATGTGAGGATACAGGATGTTGTCCAGAAGACCTGTCTGAGGCGATGAACGATAGGGAGGAGTGGCGAGAGAGGGTCAGGGATATCCTTGCTACCAGCAAGACATGATGATGATGATGATGATTTCTATATGATGAAAACTATTTGTTTGTCATCAGTTGTATAGTTTCAGGTAACTAATAATAATAATCGTATACAGGGTTTGAAATATCTGTTGTTAATGCAAATAATTTACAGTTATATGGCATTAAGTATCGATAAGCTATCGGTCATATGGAAATCAGACCTGACCGATAAAATGAAACGCAGTTTCTTCCAGGCAAGGGGTCGTGTCGATACTGCTGTATGGATGCACCACTTGGACGCTAACAAAACGGCTGGAGAAGAAGCTAGACGGCAATTACAAAAGACTGTTGAGAGCAATATTGAATAAGTCATGGCGGCAACACCCCACAAAGCACCAACTATACGGTCACCTGCCTCCCATCACGAAAATTATCCAAGTTAGACGAACCAGACACGCAGAACACTGCTGGAGAAACAGAGACGAGCTCATAAGTGATGTACTCCTATGCACCCCCCAACATATGGCCGAGCGAAAGCGGGACGACCAGCTAGAACATACATACAGCAGCTATGTGAGGATACGGGATGTAGCCCTGAAGACCTGCCTGATGCGATGACCGATAGAGAAAAGTGTCGAGAGAGGTTCTGAGATATCCATGCTAGCGGCACGTCATGATGATGATGATGAAGTATACCTATGTACATTCCGGTCGATGTATCGTTCGGCCTTCTTCAAGTGCTTCTTATGCAACACACATTTCAAACAGAACACTATTTTATCCACAGGGGTAGATTATTCTGATTTCGTTAGGTAGACGGTTACAAGTATTACGCTATTGTAAGTATTTCTTGTTATTTACTAATTGCCAAAATTGAACCGGCAACCCCCAGATAACTCCTAGCCCAGTCGGCTGGGGCTACAGAATACACCGAATAAATCTCTGCATAGGGTTAAGAACCCCCCCCAACGAGTGTCCTAGATATGACGCTAAATAATCTGATGTTGGAGCTTTGCGGAATGCGGTATATCTATTCATTGCCAATGCTCCCAGATCTACCTTGGCACGGAGTGGTAGCACCTGATTGGTTCCTATCTTTGGGTCTAAACTGTGTAATTATGCTAAACTGAATTGCTTGAAATAGAACTGTTTTGGACATTTAAACTGTCTAATTATTCTATACTGAATTGTTTGAAATAGAACTGTTTTGATGACCGATGGCCAATCGGCTGAAATGCCGAATACACCGACTACATCTCTTCAGAGGGGTAAGACTCACCCCAACAAGTGCATTGGATATGACATTAAACAATATGATGGTGAGGTTCCAGTAATCCTGGAGCTATGGGAATACGAAGTATCCCTTCATTACCATCGTTTCTAGGTCAACTCTTGCCCGGAGTGGTAGTACCTGATAGGATCCTGATGTGTCAAATAGAACTAAACTGTGAACCAAAATGTATTGTTTGGAATAGAACTGTTTTAGACATTTATACTGTGTACTAATATCAAACTGAATTATTTGAAATAGAAGTTATTTTACATTTAATTCTGTAAGTAAAAACCTGTACTAATACTAAACTAAATTGTTGAAAAAGAATTGTTTTGATATTCAAACTGATTGAACTGAATTGTTTGAAATAGAACTGTTTATATGAATAAAAATGGATTAAATGACCCAAAATAATTGATGTGACATAAAACCAAACCAAATCAAACTAATATAGACGATTTCCCTTCGAAGTTCATTAACCCAGAGCTTTTATATCCGTTATGCCACGTGTCTAGCTTAACAATTGTACCGGGTCATGGTTAACGAAATTACAACAATCTACTCTAGTTGTTCAAAGAAAGTGGTTAGTTCGAAGGTGCGTGCAAGTTCCCTAGTCTGACAAGAAACACGGGAAAAAAAAATCGAAGGATGCATCGGCCGAAACGTTGGAATCAAAGCATAACGATGAAGACTATAGTCTAAATACTCTAAAAGATAAAAACCTTCTCTTCATACTATATATGTTAGGTCTGCATGATTAATTTGCCATCCACGGGAGACAGGCAAGCCCTTCTCATGATTAAATAAAGGAATCGAAAATGTAAATTTTTTAAATACTGAAGGATATAAAATCTTTTATTACTTTATATAAACAAACAATATAGCCCGGCAGACCACGGTTCAATCCCAGGTCGAGTCATACCAAAGACTCAACAAATGGTACTCGATGCCACCCTGCTTAACACTCAGCATTGTATGGTGCGGATGAACGGTAAAGTGGAGCAATCCAGGCAAAGCAGTAGCGCCTTTCCCTAACCTTGATGTAGTAACTATCGAAAAAGAGGCCTTCGGGTCATCCTCGACTACGGTCGCCAAATTTACTTACTTGTGTGTGTGTGTGTGTGTGTGTGTGTGATGTGTAAGCGAATAGATTCTTGCTAACTTTATAACCAAACAGGCTAGTCTCCTTTCTTTGCACACAGTTAAATGGTTTCAAGTATTCCAATCAAATACTACCAATTCAGTCTAACATTAATCGTTTCTTAGCTTATACAGTTTAAAGGACTGCTTTGTAGCTCCTTTGAGATAAAGTAGGGTTGGACACTTGTTTGCCATAAGAGCAATTCGAAGAATATGTTGGGGACAATCCTATAGGTGCTCGGAGTTGACATGAACAGCTATGTATATATATACATATATCATCATACAACGTGTGATAGCACATGCGATATTCTGCTCTCATTATCCGCCAACCAGGAGTGATAACACAGTTTCGGTAACCCAAGGCACTACTGCCACTCCTGGCAGTACTGCAGCTTTGGCCACCAGAGAACGAAACAGGTCTGTCTGTGGATGACAATATATATATATATATATATATAAATGCTGCCTAAATATACATATATATATATGTATATATATATATATATATATATATATACTAGATCAACTAAAAGCAGAGATTAAATTGTACATTGATCTTCATTTTTAGTGCAATTTGTGATTTTTTAAAAACGCGTTTATTTTCGGCCGTTGATGTCATTACGGGCTTACAGTAACCGTTTCTTGATGATACGCAATCACACGGGAATGGTCGTTCCACGTGCATTTCATTCATGCTGAAGACTTTTCGCTCTCGACAAAATCCAACTTTATGCATATTGCACCGTGATCAACCGGCGCTTCAGCATTGTCTGTTCCGATCTTAACTTTCCTTTCTGTATCTGTCGTCTATTCGGTCGTTTTTCTTCCGTTTTATCTTTTTTTATACGTTACTGCTCCAAACCACTCCAGACAAATGTCATATATAATTCTGCAGAAAGATGTCATTTGTTGAGCAATGGAACCATTAAGATGGGTGGTGAGTAAAAAAGAAAGCTACTGGTCTAAGTTTGTACATGTAGCTATCTGATTACCCTTGGGCGACTGAATATATATATATATATGTATATATATATATATATATATTTATACATATATATATATATATATATATAGTTTGGTTTTGTAGGGCATTTTTTTTCTGTCATTTCATGCATGGTTTTATATCTTTTGAAATGTTTATTTATTGCAGTTTTTTATATTAATTTTCATTGCCTTTAAATTTCTATTTCACTTTATCTTTTTATTTATTTTTACATCTTTTCATAAAGCCATTGTCATTCACGTTTTTCTTTTCTTTTCTGTTTATATATATATATATATATATATATATATATATATATATATATATATATATATATATATATATATATATTGCTAAATTTCACACTGTACTTTTCATTTTAAGTTTCTTTGATGTTTTTCCTTTTTCATTTTCAATGCTTTTTATATTTTTCCTTTCGATCTATTTATTCATCCTTTATTTAATTCTTAATATCATATTGCAATTGGAGGGGGGCATTTTTCTACTTATTTTCATTGTTTCGACGTTTTTATAACATTTTAATCCTTCAATTTCCATTGCTTTGCCGATTACATATTTCAGATTTTATTTGTTTGTTTGTTTGGTTGGTTGGTTTTATGGCATATCAACCTTTGTAGGTTATTTAACGCCAAATCCATTTTTATGTAAATAATCTGTTCTATTTAAAACAATTCAGTTTAGCATAAGTATACAGTTCAATAGTCAAAAACATTTCCATTTCTAACTATTCAAGCAGTTATATGTAATAATTCAGTTAAGTGTAAATACAGTTTTAATGTCGAAAAAGAGTTCTATTTGAAATAATTCAGTTAAGCATAAGAACGCTGTTTAAGTGTCATCATCATCATATCGCGCTGGTAGCACGGATATCCCTGACCCTCTCTCGCCACTCTTCCCTATCGTTCATCGCCCTAGGTAGGTCTTCAGGACAACATCCCGTATCCTCACATAGCTGCTGAATGTACGTTCGTGCTGGTCGTCCTGCTTTTGCGCGGCCATGTGTGGGGATCCATAAGAGTACATCTCTTATGAGTTCATCTCTGCTTCTCCAGCAGTGTCCTGCATGTCTGGTTCGTCTAACTTGAATAGTTTTCGTGATAGGGGGCAGGTGGCCGTACAGTCGGTGTCTTGTGAGGTGTTGCTGCCAGGACTTGTTCAGGATTGCACGCAGCATTCTTGTGTTTAAGTGTAAGTATGGTTTAATTGTCAAAAACGTTTCTATTTCAAGCTATTCAGTTTACTCAATTCAGTTTGGCATAAGTATCCTGTTAGTTCTATTTAACCCACAGATAGGGCCCTATCAGGTGCTACCACTCCGGGACAGAGTGGACCTGGGAGCGATGGCAATGAAGGGGTACTCCGCATTCCCCAAAGCTCCAGCATTACTGGAACCTCACCATCAGATTGTTTAGTGTCATATCTAGGACACTCGTTGTGGTGGGGTCTTACCCCTCTGCAGAGAAGCAGTCGGTGTATTCTACAGCCCCAGTCAACTGGGCAATCAGATTTTATTCTCATTTTCCCTATTTTCATGCTTTTATGTGGTATTATAATTATTATTTTTCTCTTTTCAGAATTTTACACACCAGTATTAGCTGAAGGTTTCTCGTTGGAGTTCGAATTACAAGTATCCTCAAGTATCCAGAACTCTTCTCAGTATTCTAAACTGTCTTAATAATGCTTTACTCTGGATGGTCTCTACTTGTCCTTTTATTTCCATGTCTTCCAGTCCCTTAACCAATTTATTGGGGATTGTCACAAATGCACCAATTACAACTGGTATCACCTTCTCCCTCATGTTTCATAGTCCTTTTAATTCTCTAGCAAGATCTAGCCTAGTCGCTATTCGGCAGGTACTCTTGTTTTTCTTGGCTATAACTTGCTCGGGTTGTTTGGCTGTGATAAGGTGATCCGTCTCAATTTCAAAATCCCGGAGAAGTTTGGCCATTTCATTCTACTGGAGAGATTCTTGGTTGTGCATATACCATTTTTTCGTATGGTCAAATTTCAATCTCTTCCGTAATTCCAAGTTGGTTACCTTCCCCACTCTTTGCTAATTTGCTAAATTCACTTATAATATGATTGACCATTTTGTCTCTATCACCACATAACCTACATTGGCTATTTTGTTGCTCCTTATTTATTCTTGCTTTGAATAATTGGTCCTTATGGCGTTGTTTTTTACTTCTATTAGAAATATATCATTATTATTATTATTATTATTATTATTATTATTATTATTATCATTATTATTATTATTTACTCATTAGATTTTTTCACATCAGCGTAAGCTGGTGGTTTTTCACTGGAGTTTGAGTGACCGCAAGTCTCCTCAAGTCTCCAGGACTCTTCTCAGTATTTTGGCCGTTTTTAATAATGCTGTTGTTTGGATGGTCTCCACTCGGCCGCCAACTTCCAAATCCTCCAGGCCCTTTTATAATCCTTTAGTTACCGTCCCAAAAGCACCAATCACAATTGGTATTGTTGTCACCTTCATGTTCCACAGTTTTTTCAATTCTCTAGCAAGGTCGAGGTACTTATCTCTCTTTTCACATTCTTTAAATTTTATGCTGTTTTAAGCCGGGACCGCAAAGTCGACAATTTTGCAGATTTTCTTTTTTTTTTTTTTTTTGTTAATTATTATAAGGTCTGGTCTTCTGCCCGAGATTAGGTGATCCGTTTATATATGAAAGTCCCATAGGAGCTTGTGTGTGTCATTTTCAAGGAGGGGTGGTGGGTTGTGCATATACCATTTGTTAACATGGTCAAATTTAAATCTCTTGCACATTTCCCCGTGGATCACCTTGCCCACTCAGTCATGTCTAGCATTGTACTCCTTCTGTGCCAGTTTGTGGCATTCGCTTATTATGTGATTGATTGTTTCATCTCTGTCACCAAAGAGTCTACATTTGCTATTTTGTTGCATATTATCTATCCTCGCCTTGATATGATTGGTTCTTATGGCACTGTTTTAAAACACCCATGAAGTTGTTTTTCTTCCCATATTCCTTTGAGAGTTTAAGTGACAGCAAGTCTCATTAAATTTCCAGGTCTCTTCTCAGTATTCTAGTCGATCTTAATAATACTGTCATTTGGAGGTTCTCCACTGGTCCTCTTATTTCTAAGTCCTACAGTCCCATTATGATTTTTTGGCGACTGTACCAGGCACACCAATTATAAATAGTATTAGCATCACTTCCATAGTTATTTTTTTTTTTCAGTTTTCTAGCAAGGTCTTTGTACTTATATTTCTTTTCACTTTCTTTCACTTTTACCCTGATATCAACCGGAAAAACAAAGTCCACTATTCGGTAGGTTTTCTTTTTTGTTGGCTATCACAAGGTCTGGTCAATTATTATTATTATTATTTACTCCTTCAGAGTTTTTCACATCAGGGTTAACTGATGGTCTTTCACGGGAGATCGAGTAACAACAAGTCTCCTCAAGTCTCCAGGACTCTACTCAGTATTCTGGGCGTTTTTAATAATGCTGTTGTCTGGACGGTCTCCACTCGACCGCCAACTTCCAAATCCTCCAGGCCCTTTAATAATCCTTTAGTTACTTTACCAAAAGCACCAATCACAGTCGGTATAATTGTCACCTTCATGTTCCATAGTTGTTTTTAATTCTCTAGCAAGGTTGAGGTACTTATCCTTCTTTTCACATTCTTTCAGTTTTATTCTATGGTCAGCCGGGAAAGCAAAATCTACAATTTTTCAGGTTCTCTTTTTCTTGTCAGTTACTATAAGATCTGGTCGTCTGGGCGAAAATGGTGATCCGCTTGTACGTCAAAGTCCCATAGGAGTTTGTGTGTGTCATTCACCGGGACAGCTGCTGGGTTGTGCATTATACCATATGTTTGTATGGTGAAATTTCAATTCCTTGCACATCTACCAGTGAATCACCTTACCGACCCAGTCGTGTCTAGTCTTATACTCCCTCTGTGCTACGTTGCTGCATTCGCTTATTATGTGATTAATGGTTTCGTCTCTATCACCACATAACCTACATTTGCTATTTTATTGTTATTTATTCTCGCTTTGATTTGATTGGTTCTTATGGCGTTGTTTAGTGCTGCTTTTAGGAGAGATTCTTTTTCTCTTCTAAGGTTTCCTTTTCTTAGCCAAATCAAGGATTTTTTTTCGTGTGAGATGTCGTTTATTAGTCGTTTAAAGCGCCCATGGAGTTGTTTTTATCCCCATTTTTATTTCCTTGTTATTGTCATTCTGTTGATCACCGTGTTGTCAGTATCTTCTTTTTATTATTATTCTCCTTTGAGAGTTTTTCCTACTGGAGTTTGAGTGACAACAAGTTTCCTTAAGTCTCTAGAACTCTTCTCAGTATTGTAGTTCCTCTTAACAATGTTGTGGTTTGGATGGTCTCCACTTGTCCGTTTATTTCCAAGTCCTCTTGTGCTTTTCCCAATCCTTTGGTGACTGTACAAAGAGCACCAATCAGAATTGGTATAATTGTCACTATCATGTTCCATTTTTTTTTCAGTTCCTAGCAAGGTCCAGGTACTTATCCTTCTTTTCACTTTTTTCAAATATATTCTGTGGTTAGCCGGGACAGCGAAGTCACCAATTTTGCAGGTTCTCTTTTTTTGTTGATTATTATAAGGTCTGGTCGTCTGGCCGAGATCATTATTATTATTATTATTTACTCCTTTAGAGGAGGCAGGTGCTTTTATGGACCCCCACACATGGCCGTTCAAAAGCAGGACGACCAGCACGAACATACATGCAGCAACTACGTGAGGATACGGGATGGTGTCCAGAAGACCTGCCTGAGGCGATGAATGATAGGGAAAAGTGGCGAGAGAGGGTCAGGGATATCCTTGCTACCAGCACGACATGATGATGATGATGATGATGACTCCTTTAGAGTTTTTCACATCAGCGTTAGCTGATGGTCTTTCACTGAAGTTCGGGTGACAGCAAGTCTCCTCAAGTCTCCAGGACTCTTCTCAGTATTCTTGCCAATTATTATTATTATTATTATTATTTATTTATTTATTTATTTTACTTCTTTGTTTTCATCTCTAATTCATTTATTTTTGCAAGATTGAATAATTCTGTTTTTATTGAAATTTTCTTTGCCTTTTTATTTTCATTTTTTTTCTTTTACTTAATTTCAAGTTTTATTTTCACCATAGTTTTTATTAGTTCTACGTTGTTGTTTTTTTTATTCATTTATTTTTTTTCTTTGCTTATTTATTTTTTGCTTTCCTTCATATTTCAGTTTTTATTCTTATTTGCACATTACGTACGAATGTTTAATTCTTTTCTCTGTCGATTTATCTAACATCATTTTTCCTTTTATCTTTTCGATCTTTCTCATTTGAAAATTTTTTTTTTATTAATCCTTCCTTTCTTTCGCTTTTATTGTGCATTTAGACCCATCAAACACTTTCTCTGACCCCCACTACTTTCATTTTGGTCGACTGTTAATTAATTAGTTTTTAATTTTTATCATTAATTTTGATTATTTTTAAAATGTTCATTCATTCTTTTAAATTTGTTTCTCATAAATTATCTCAGTTCTGCATATGTGGGATTTTTTGGTTCTTTTTCTTCTTTTTTTTTTTTTTTTTGGTGAGGCACGGTAAATTTTCTCATGAGGTTTTAGTTTATCTTAATTTCACCTTTTTTAAAATCTTTCACGATGACATTGAGTCCTTTAATCGTAAATCTCATGACTTTTTTCCTTTCTTATTTCCTTCTTCCCTCCTTCCTTCCTCCATTCATTCAGTTTTACTTTCTTTTGACCATATATTTATTTCTCACTATAACTTTCTCCTTTTTTCCGTCTTCTTTCGTTCTTTCTTTCTCTCTTTCTTTCTCTCTTTCTTTCTTTCTCTCTTTCTTATCATAACTTTCTAAGTTTCCCCTTTTCTTTTATTTCATTTTTTCATTACTTTCTTTCTTTCTTTCTTTCTTTTTTTCGAAAATAATCTTTTTATCTTTCTATTTTCTCTCTATAATCATTTTCTTTTTTCTTTCCGTTTCTTTCTTTCTTTCTTTCTTTCTTTCCGTTTCTTTCTTTCCGTTTCTTTCTTTGTTCCTCATGTCAATCTTTCTTTCTTTCTTTTTTCTTTCCGTTTCTTTCTTTCTTTCTTTCTTTCTTTCTTTCTTTCCGTTTCTTTCATTCAGTTTCTTTCTTTCCATTTCTTTCTTTGTTCCTCATGTCCATCTTTCTTTGTTTCTTTCTTTGTTTCTTTCTTTCTTTTCATTCATAAAAACTTTGTTTCTTTCTTCTCTATAACCTTCTTTTCTTCTTTCTTCTTTCATTCATTCTGACTCTCTTTCTTTTTTTTTCTCTTTTCCTTTTTTTCTTCGTTCCCTTTCTTTTCTTCTTTCTCACTGTAACAGCATTTCAGTCTTCCCCTCTCTCTCTCTCTCTCTTTCTCTCTCTCTCTTTTCTTTCTTTTTTCTTTCTTTCTTTCTTTCTTTCTTTCTTTCTTTCTTTTCAGACATAAATAACCCTGTCACTTAGATTTCTATTGTATAAATTATTACTTCTCATCTCTTTGACTGTTCACACCTCATTGATTTATACGGAGATGAATTGAGAGCTTTTAAACACTCAATTAGTTTTCACTGTTTCTCATAAACTTAATTAACATTTTAATAATTTTAGGTTGCCTCCTGATCAATTCCTGCTTGTGAATTCGATTTTTCCTTGATTTCTCCATATTTCGGGACATTTACCAGGCTAGGCAATGCTTAGTAAATTACATTACCTTTCATTTTCAGGAATCTGTGCTGTGCATGGTTTATTTTTTCTTCAGGATTATCTTTCCTCTTATATATACATATATATATATATATATATATATATATATATGTTTCCTTTTCATTTTTTCTTTTCTTTCTTTATTTTCGTAGATTACTTATTTATCTAATTGTTTATTTAGTTCTACTTTGTAATTCTTTCAGTGGGGTGTCCTCGTGATATAATGATTAAAGCGATGGACTGCGGAATCGTAATACGCGAGTTCGTACCCCAGTCGCCCTATTACGTTCACTTTCGGGCAAATACCCTTGGGAAAGGTATGAACCCCCTTACCCTCCCAGCTATGGGTTAAATAGTACCACTACTGTTCTTCTAGGAGAATGGCTTTAGCATTAAATAACCTAAAAAGAGTTGATATGCCATTAAACAACCAAACCAAACCAATTCATTTAGCCGAGTCGGTCGGGGCTGTAGACTACGCCGACTGGATCTACCAACGAGTGTCCTAGATATGACACCCAACAATCCGATAGTGTGGCTCCAACCCTGGAGCTTTGGAGAATGTGGAGTACCCCTTCATTGTCATCGCTTCAAGGTAGCGCCTGATAGGGTCCTATCTCTGGGTCAAAAAGAACTGTTTGACATTTAAACAGAATGCAAAGAAATGGATTATGCTAAATCGAATTGTTAGAATGGTCTCTATTCGTCCTTTTGTTTCCAGGTCTTTCGGTGGCTGTACCAAGAGCATTGGTATCACCGTCACTTTCATGTTCCAGAGTTTTTTTCAATTCTCTAGCAAGGTTGTAGTACTTATCTTTCTTTTCGTTTTCCTACAATTTTACTCTGTCGTTAGCCGAGACAGCAAAATCAACGATTTCACACGTTCTCTTTTTCTTGTTGATTATTAGAAGGTTTGGTTGTCTGGCCGAGATAATGTGATCCGTTTCTCTCTCAAAATCCCAGATGAGTTTGTGCGTCTCATATTACTAAAAGTAAGTAAAGTTGGCGACCATAGTCGAGGGTGATCTGAAGGCTCCCTTCTCGATAGCTACTATATATAGATATATCTACGCCTTCTCATGTGTAAGTTCGCCAGTTTGTTACTTGAAATATCCATATAATTGTTTCTCTCCCCATTTTGGTTTCCGAGTTAATTTTTTTTTGTTTTCGAATCTGTACACTTAATATATTCTAATTCTTTCTTTCTTTATTTATTTATTTATTCATTTATTTCCTGTCTTTCTTTCTTTCTTTCTACATTCTCATTCTTTCTTTTTTTCTTTCTTTCTTTCTTTCTTTATTCCCATTCTTTCTTTCTTTCTTTCTTTCGATATTCCCATTCTTTCTTTCTTTCTTTCTTTCTTTCTTTCTTTCTTTCTCATTCTTTCTTTCTTTCTTTCTTTCTATATTCTCATTTTTTCTTTCTTTCTTTTTTTATATATTCCCATTCTTTCTTTCTTTCTTTCTTTCTAGATATTCCCCCAAATTTCTTTCTTGTCTTTTTACTTTCTTTTTATTTTATTATTTCTTTTGACTTTGGTTTTATCTCTTCATTTTTTAACCACATTTTTCTTTCATTCTTCATTTTAAATCTAAATTATTCGTTTCTTTCTTTCTTTAAATGTTCACTCTCTTTTTCAATTTTCTTTGATTGTCCTTCTCTTTCTAACATTATTTCTCTTTCTTTTTCTTCTTTCTTTTTCTTCTTTCTTTTTTCTTTCTTTTTTTAAATATATTCTCATTATTTATCACTTTATTTTTCATTTCTTTTTAAAATATATTATTAGTCTCTCTTTCTTTCATTCCTTCTCTTTTCATTCATTCTTTTTTTCTTTCTTTTTTCTTGATATCAGACCACTCTTTCTTCTTTTTTCCTCCTAAATTACTTAATATGTTCCTAGCATCTCTTCTATTCATTTCATCTTTTCTTCTTTTTTCTTTTTTCTCTTTTTTTTTTTGTTTTTTTCTTTTTACATTATTTTAAATGGTCTAAATAATGTAGTTCGATAGTTTCCTCATTTAATTTATTATTATTATTCAGTATTTTCCTTCATCTTTGCGTTTATTTTGCCTTCTTTCTATTGTTTTTCTACTTTACATTCTTCATATTCTTGGACTGAATTATTTCCTTGTCTCTTTCTTCATTTCTCTCTCATTTTCTTCGATTTTTCATTTGGTTTCTTTCTTTCTTTCTTTCTTTCTTTTGCAAATTCAAATTTCTTATTGTCTTCCTCTTTTTTTTTATCCATCTATCCTCTTTTATTTTTTTTCTTGTGCCTTCTTCTTTTGCTTTTTTTATTCGACTGAATAAGTTTATTTTTTTCGTTCTTTTTTATTTCTTTCCTTCTTCATTCTTTTCCTGTTCATTTTTTTTATTTTCCCACTTTCTTCTTCTTCTTCTTCTTCTTCTTCTTATTATTATTATTATTATTATTATTATTATTATGTTTATCATTATTGTTTTCCAAATGTCTCCTTTTTTTAGCTTCCAAACTTCTTCTTCTTCTTCTTCTTCTTATTATTATTATTATTATTATTATTATTATTGTTATTATTATTATTATTATTGTTGTTGTTGTTGTTTTCCATCTGTCTTCTTTTTCTTTTTAACTTACAAACTTCTTCTTCTTCTTCTTCTTCTTCTTCTTCTTCTTCTTCTTCTTCTTCCTGTTATGA
>CAUZXS010003855.1:7500-27500 GCA_963585895.1 Sepioteuthis lessoniana | reverse complement strand
GAATCAATGAATCAGATTATTCTCCCACCAGCTATGGATAAATAGTAGGACAGACTGAGTTCTTCAGCATTGGTGAGGCACCTCGTCTAGAAGAAGGAAAACTGTGAATTCAAACCTGTTAAACTCCGCTTAAAAATTGACCTTGTGTCATATCCTGCCCGAACGGAGGGGTTGGTAAATATGTATATATATAACATCAATACATAAACAGCAGGTTCCACTTATCATTCGCAAATGATTTGGTTAATTTGTTATAAGGCGTATCAAATTGAGTTATTTAATGCCAATGTTATTCTTGTTGAGAAACAGCAGTGATACCATTAAAGCCAAAATCTATTGTGGGGATAAAGGAATTCATGCCTTCACAAGGGGTTCTATCAGAAAATGAATGTATTAGCACGACAGGAGTTCGAACTCGTATACTTTGAGACTGCAGTTCAACTCTTTCCCTATCATGGGTGATATTTTGTAGAATATATATATATATATATATATATATATATATATATATATATATATATATATATATATATATATATATATATATATATATATGGCACATCTCTTTCAAAAGTAATGTGCCTATACTGAAGTACAATCCACTATCGTAAGATCTTCACCTTGTCGTCAGTACGATCCTCACTGGGTGACATAGGCCCTATTGCACTAAACAGTTTAACTATCCGAGCCTCTCGTAGATTATTAATGGTTAGCAAACTAGTTTGTCTGATCATAAAGGATTTATCTCAAACTATATATATATATATATATATATATATATATATATGAAAAACATTTACTTATTTTTTCTCTTGGCCCAAAGAGAGAAATATAGTAAATATATCAAAATGAATAAATCCACCAAGATTTTTCTATCTTTTTAGAATTATTTATTTCGTTCTTACATATGTGTAGGTTTCCAGCCTGCTACTTTCGTCAGAGAACATGTGTGGCACAAGACCATATGAATGGGGTACACAATGAGACTCAAACTCAGTTTTCTGACGAAAGCAACAATATGGAAACATACACATGTGTAAGAATAAAATAGATAATTCTTAAAAAATACAAATCTCTTACTGGACCTATTCATTTTTTATATACATACATACATATATATATATATATATATATAGAGAGAGAGAGAGAGAGAGAGAGAGAGAAAGAAAGAGATGTGTATGCATACTGTCAACCATGTGTAAGGACACAACCCAGTGAAAGGAATGAATCAACCTCTTTTCTTTCCATCTCCGAGTAAATAATAGGGGTTCTTTAGTTTGGTAATACAGCCAGTTGAGGAGAATGAAAATTCAGATTTTAACCACCTATAAAAGTAAAATAGGGAGGTGCCCGTGGTGTAATGGTTATCGTCGTAGGAAATGAACACGGTGACTCGAGTTCATCCTGGACGAGAATGATTGCATTTCACATAGCACTAATACCCTAGGGAAAGGTATGAATCCAATTATTCTCCCTCCAGCTATGGGTAAATAGTAGGATAGCCATAGTTCTTCTGTCTTGGCGAGGCAATAAGTCTAGGAGAAGGAAAACTCTGAATTCAAACCTGTTAAACTCCGCTTAAAAATTGATGTTGTATCATATCTTGCTCGAGCGGAGGGGTTGGGTAAATGTGTTTAAAAGTTAAGTAAAGTTGGTGGCTGTAGTCGAGGGTGACCCGAAGACTCCCTTTTCGATAGCTACTACACCAAGGTATTGGGGAAGGCGCTACACTTTTCCCTGGATTGCTCCACTTTACCCTTGACCCTTACCTTATAATGCTGAGTGTTAAGCAAGGCGGTATCAACAACCATTTTTTGAGTCTTTGGTATGACTCGACCTGGGTTTGAACTCAGGTCTCCGGGACCATTGGCGAACACTCTAACCATTATGCCAATGTACATCGCTTAAAATTTTGGAAACTGGCCTTCTGTTCCCTTCTTACTCATGAATTAGGAATTTGATCAATAAATATTCATTTTTTAAAAAAACGTTAACTTAATCATATTTTATTTCCTGTCAAACATTAAGTCATAAAAATGGATGTTATTAGGTAATCCTTAATATCAAGCTTGACAGAACTGAAACTATTTAACCAAACATAAAATTGTGACAATAAACAAAAATAATCAGATATAATCAAGAGAGAGTATAAAGGTTCAAGGCTGGCTTCTATGATTTGGTATGAGCATCTGGGGGGAAGTAAATGGGAAAAAAACGCGACAAAACCCTTTTTTAATACGTTCGAACAGCTGTTTATATATATATATATATATATATATATATATATATATATATATATATATATATATATATATATATATATATATATAGGTATTATTTAGTCCAGTTAAACCAGAGTTGGGAGTAATTCCATCAGGACAAGAAAACCATTCAAAAATGAACATTTAAATTTTCCTGGTAAAGATAAATAAAAATAAAGAAATGTGAAAAAAACTTACCTTGTATACGTACACTGCAAAAAAAATAGGAACTGAGGAAATTAATATAAGTAATAATGTTTCCTTATGATTATTTTATTATATAAGAAATTATGGAGTCTTAAGTCAAAAAATTAAATAAAAAGGACAAAAATAAAAAAATAAAAAAGTTAAATTACTATAAGTCCAACCAGAAATAAAATAAAATAAAATAAATACAATAAAAAAACGAAAGTGAGCAAAAACGAGGAGATAACTCTTCACCCCTCTTCTAACCTTCCCCCCTCCCGTGTCTATTCTGATTTATTTTATCCATAAGATCTAAAGAAGTCCTGTTAAATCTTCTTCGTGTTTTTGGTTTACATCAAGACCACATAACAGGATGGAAATAATTTTATAATCCTAATGTGACCGGTTTTTGTTTTTTCTTAATGAAAGTGTATATATATATATATATATATATATCATCATCATCATCATCATGTCGTACCGCCAGCATGTATCTCCCTGACCCTCTATCGCCACGCGTCCCTACTGTCCATCACTCCAGGCTGGTCCTCCAGGTTCCATCCCCGCTCGGCATAGAGCTGCTGCAGATAGGTTCTAGTCGATAGTCTAACATTTGCTAGTCCATGTGAAGGGGTCCACTGGAGTTCATCGCTTTTGAGTTTATCCTTACTTTTCCAGCAGTGTCCCACATGCTTGGTTCGTCTAATTTGGACAGTTTTCATGATGGGTGGTAGGTAGCCCTACAGCTGCTTGTTTTGTGCGCTGTTACCTCCAGGGCTTGTTCAATCCAGCTCGTAGCATTCTTGTGTAATTGTCGTCAAGCAATACACTTACTCTATACACTTAGTCTGCGTCCACATGGTGCATCTATATAGTAGTATTGATACGACTGCTGCTTGGAAAAAAAACTGCTTTTTATGTATAAAATGATTATAAAAAAGTTGAAAAAAAAAAATAAGACAAACGGTAATATAACCCATTCGGCTAGGGCTGTAGAATAAACCGACTGTATCACACCAAAGAGGAACCCAAATCCTACCAACAAGTACCCTGGTATATGACATTGAACAATCGAATGTTAAGGCTCCTGTAATGTTGGAGCTTTAGGGGATGCGAAGCACCCATTCATTACCATCACTCAAAGGTCCACCCTGGACAGGAGTGGTAGAACCTGAGAGGGTTCTATCAATGGGTCAAATAGAAGTAATCTGTGTATTAATAAATACGCAGTTTACATATCAAAACAGTTCTATTTCAATCAGCTCAGTATAGCATAAGAACCCAGAGTAAATATCAAACAGTTTTATTTCAAGTAATTCAGTTTAGCATTTAATATGAATCTTCATCACTTGGCTTTAAAATAAAAATTCAACAACAACAAATACAAACAAATAAGTAAGTAAAAGTAAAGTTGGCAACCTTAGTCGAGGGTGACCTGAGGGCTCCCTTTTCAACACCTACTACACGAAGGTGTAGGGGCAGGCGCTACTCAATTCCCTGGATACTCAACTTTACTCTTGATACTTATCTTTTAATGCTGAGTGTTAAGCAAGGTGGCATCATGTACCATTTTTTGAGTCTTTTTGTATGTTTTGACCTGAGATTGAACCCCGGTCTCCCGGACCATTGGCGAACACTCTACTCATTTGGCCACTGACTGAAAATATATATTCCACCTGAACATTTTCAAAAAGTTGTCACTGTATTCCAAGTAGAACTCACAAGCAATTGATCGTAGTTTTACCTTAGGTTAATGGAAAGGCGTTTTAGATTTTTATGTTTTCTAGGGTGTAGTCCAGAAAGGGTCGCTCCTTTTTACGCGGATAAGGATTTCGCTGTTATTATAGAAGAATAAGAAATCCTTCAACAAACTCATTGTGTATATCTCCATCCTACGTTATTTTCTTTTTTTATGGTTGAGGGTTCGTATGCAAAGACTCATTTATGTGTTGTGTTTTGACCTTCGACCCGGCCCAAAAATGCTATTCCAAAATGATGCACCGGAAGGAAGTGACACATCCCAATGACCAATAATCGAAAGGAATCGCGCAGGTGTGCTTGTCTGATAATATGGGACAAGGTGAAGGTCCCACTTCAGAGTGATGCACCGGAAGAGAGTGACCTGTGAACTGAATGACAGTTATTTCCACTCGATGACGATCACACAGGCTATTCCAAAGATAACGGAAGTGATACATCCCGATCGCCAGATATCGGAAGAAATTGCGGAGGCATGGAGGCGTGTCCATATCTCCGCGTGGGGGTTTGAAGGTAATATGAGGCCGACGAATTGAAGAGAAGGCAGTTGGCAGTTGAGTTCCAGACAGTTGGAGACGAAATGTGGGCCCTGATGGGTTGAGGTCCGGAGAAGATGCTGATAAGATGTCGTAAAGAAAGCCATCACCGAGCAAAGTGGCCTCTGGACCTCCGGTTGAGCATCAGAAGAACAAGAAAGACACAACGTTGACGGCCATAAGTTTGGAGTCAAAATATTTCAGTTATGTTCGGTCTCCAGCTCCCTCTCACACGCAAACCTTGAGTAACCCTTTTCGAACGCTTGCAATAAAGGGAGAGGTAAATATTTTGTTAAAGAAATCTTCCTACGTCATTATCATTGCGTCTGTTTATTATTGTGTCGTTATGATGCTGTAGATGACGATATAACATATGCAACTGTTCCCCACTAAAACAGATGGACGAGTAGTATGTAAGAGAAGGTCAATTTTAAATGTAGTTTAACAGGTTTGGATTCAGAGTTTTCTTTCTGCAAGGATTGCTGTACAAATAAAATACCCCGTCGGCACTATTATTATCGACAGTTTGAGGGAGAATATTTACATCTGTAAACTTACGAGAGTTATTCGTGCTATTTGAAATCAAAACAGCCTTGTCCAGAGTCGGACGTCCGGTCGTCTTGTCCATTTTCTTCTATGATAGCCATTACACCACACACACAAAAAACACATATATATATATATATATATATATTATGAGAGAGAGAAAGTGAGTGAGAGAGTGTGTTTTGTCAATGTATTGCTGTCGACTAAGATAAGCTAAGATCAATTTTATCGAAGTCATATCGCTACAAAAAGTCTTCACTTAAAAAGAAACAAATAAAAACGGTTGTTCGAACGAGGTAAATAGGGGATTCGTCGAGTTCCTTCTCCGTCTTTCCTTCTATATAAACGATCGAGCAAGCCACGAACCGTGATACTTTCTCGAGGTTATTGCCCTTAAGTTAAGCAGTTCAAGGTTTTTTTCTAAAGAGATCCTCTTTTCGAAAAGCCTTTCATGGAATGCTGTAACAACAAGTTTGTATTTATTTTTTGGCTTTAGTTTTGTTTTGTTTTTTTTGTTTGTTTTTTTTTAAATTAATTTCTTTTTTCTCATTCGTTATGGCCTTGAAAGACAAAGAAAAGCTTTCTATATTTTAATGCAAACACTCTCAGTAATGAAATGACGTTAAAACGTTCAAACTTGATTTAAATATTTTATAATGATTGAGCATTTTATTCATTTTAAATGTCTTGTTTCTCTGAACAAATCCTCTCATCAATAAAAGAATTATCTTTTTTCTCTTGATAGCTTAACACACGTCTTCGAGGTGTAACTTTTAATAATTTGAAAGAAAAAAAATCAGTTTACAGTTATTTTTAATCGGATTGGAGAAAGAGCAATTTGTCATTTTTGAGTAAAATCTTTATTATTCTAATGAATTCTATTAACGAAAAAATGCACCTGAAATATCTATCCCATTTGATATCTAACATTCATTGCATTATAGAATGTAATATATCTCTCTCTTTCTATATATATATATATATATATAATATATATAAAGATATAGATATATATATATATATATACATACATACATATATATCTGCGGGGAATAATTTCACAAAATGGCTAACCTGCTGGACTGTGACACCGTAGTAGGTAAGTTCGAACTCAAGTCGTGTTAGTACGCTCACTTCCGTGTAAATAGGTTCGATAATGATATAAAAACCTCTTATACCCTTGGCTATGGGTTAAATATCGCCATTGCTGTTCTTTTACAAGAATGAATTTTGCATTAAATCGTCCACAAAAATTGTTATGTCATTAAACAAAAAAACAACAACCAGTATCTCATCATATTAACATCTATGCACACGCAAATCGACACATGGACGCTCTAAAATGGTTATCATGTCAGGAAATGGAAATGATGACCTAAGTTCTGTTTCTAAAATCTATTACTTGCGTTTCATTTTCCGCCAATACACCTTGGAAAAGCATTGATCCATCTCTTGAGATATTAAGTTAATAGTCGGGCAAACTGGAAACTTTATCCTTTATTCGGCAACTTGTCTAGGAGAAAGAAAACTCTGAATTCAATGTAAATGTACCTTACTGAAAAATTGGCCATGTGTCACATTCTGACACTAATTGATGAATTTTTGTATGTATGTATATATATATATATATATATATATATATATTGGCCCAGTGGGTAGATGGTTCGCCAATGGTCCGGGAGACCTGGGTTCAATCCCAGATTGCGTCACACTAAAGACTTTAAAAATGGTACTTGATACCCCCTTGCTTAACACTCAGCAATATAATGTACGTATCATGGGTGAAGTGGAGCAATTCAGGGAATGGAGTAGCACCCTCCCCTAAACCTTCGTGTCGTAGCTATTGAAAAGGGAGCCTACTGGTTTCCCTCGACGACGAAACACCAACTTTACTTACTTTACTTTATATATATATATATATGGTACAAAACCCAAATTAAGACTATTTTGTATAAGTTTATTATTGTACTAGATATTTATTATCATTATTATACTAAAATATTCCTAAAAAACAACAAAATAAGAAGATAGACACAAAACAGTAAATCTATTCAATATGACTGTCATCTTTTGTTTTTTAAATGAAGACTTATTTGCATGCCTTCAAAATAGGTTTTTCAAATATTTTATTCTATTCCTCTTTAATAGCAATCTTAAGCGAACCAATATTTGGATGGGAAGTTGCATTTGTTTTATTTTCTAAAACGTTCAAAATAGCGTAATCAAGGGGGTTATGATCTGGGCTTATTGGAAGTTATAAAGAAACTCCACTTACTTCGAAAATTTTGGGGGCTTGGTTTCAACGTTAAGCAAATCATAGATTCTTTGTCGTTTCTTTTCTTGGTCCCTCATATGGGCTGAATTTTACTTTTTAAAAATCCTTGAATATTAAATGATAATAATGAGAATTAGATTTATTGCTTGTTTCCTAAATTATTCTATAATTTGCTTCTTCACCCGAAAAAATTGTCAGAAGATTTGAAAGTTAGGATTTCTTAGATACATCAATTCAATATTTATAACAATATTAATCATCTTTTTATTTCGATGAACTTAAAAAAATTAATCATATAAATTCTTCCAAATTGTTATCATAAATAAATAATAAACATTTTACAATATGTTTCATAATAGTTGTAGACTCTTATCTTTAGAATTAATATCAATTTATGTTTAGAGTACATGTTTAATATTGATTATAATTTTTAAAATTTACTATTACATAAACGAAAATAGGAATAACTTTATATTTTCTTTAATTGATGTTGAGGTTACTATTGATATGATTTATTATATTCACCATTTCTAAAATTCAGTCATGTCTTGAATTATAGTTATCTTGTTTTTAATAAAAGAATACATAAATATTCTCTTTGTTAATATATAGTTTTATTTCCATCGTAAAAAAATTATATATATTTTTGATAACACCTTAAAATTCTCTTTTTGCCTGAAGTAATGTAAGCGGTTCTGGATTATACTCAAATATATGATGGTTTCTTTCCATCTGAAGAGGTCAAATTATCATCATTTACTGAAATAAATTCATCGTGGAAACACTAAATTGAATTATTTTTCGTTTGATATATATATATATATATATATATATATATGCGAGTGTAAATGCGTATGTGTGTTTTATGTACTACGAACGTCAATAGATCGAAAGAAATGGCTTTACATTAACTATGGGAAGAAGCAGACAATAGCCAGCACAAAAAAAGGAATGCAGACAACACAGATGTTCTAGTGCTTCTCTCACTTATGTCTGTTACATAGCTAGTAATGGGCACCAAAAGGCATTGACGTCAAAAAATCAGATAAAACAGATTCCATGTGTATTGAAGTTTGGTTTGGTTTGGTGAGTTTTATGGCGTATCAACCTTTGTAGGTTATTTAACGCCAAATCCATTTTTATGAAAATAATCTGTTCTATATAAAATCAGTTTAGCATAAGTAAACGGTTTAATTGTCAAAAACATTTCTCTTTCTAACTATTCAAGCAGTTATATATAACAATTCAGTTTAGTGTAAATACAGTTTTAATGTCGAAAAACAGTTGTTTTTCAAATAAATCAGTTAAGCATAAGCACGCAGTTTAAATGTAAGTACGGTTTATTTGTCGAAAACATTTCTATTTCAAGCTATTCAGTTTAGTCAAACAATTCAGTTTAGCATAAGTAAGCTGTTAGTTCTATTTAACCCATAGATAGGGCCCAATCAGGTGCTAGGACTCCGGACCAGAGTGGACCTGGGAGCGATGGCAATCAAGGGGTACTCCGCATTCCCCAAAGTTCTAGCACTTCTGGAACCTCACTATCAGATTATTTAGTGTCATATCAGGAAACTAGTTGGTGGGGGTCTTACCCCTCTGCAGAGAAGCAGTCGGTGTATTCTACAGCCCCAGCTGACTGGGCAGGATGTGTACTGAACTAGATGAAGCCATCACTACATTAAACCACAAACCTCTAATATCAGACCAGTAGACAATAGCAGATATTCGGCACTATCTCACCGATTATCATCCATTTTGATTGTTATGTTGATTGAACCATATGAAGCCATCACTACTTTAAACGACCAGACTCTGAAATTAGACAAGTACACTATTTCAGATATACGGCACTGTCTCATCTGCTATCATCTATTTTTGATTGCTATGTTGATTGAACCAGATGAAGCCATCTCTGCATTAAATCACAAGCCTCTACAATCAGACCAGAAGACTATTGCAGATATTCGGCACTATCTCATCTATTTTTTATTGTTATGTTGATTGAACCAGATGAAGGTATCTCTCTATTAAGCCACAAGCCCCTGAAATTAGAGAAGTACACTATTTCATTTATTCGGCATTATCTCATCTGCTATCATCAATATTTGCATACGAAAAGCATGAAAAGCTAACGACAGATTATCGAATACATTAAAATCTAATCACTGACAAAAACCGGAAACTCTTCAAGCTATTGCTACATCAGTACTATTGTGTGGCTGCACTCCCTGGGAAAAAAAAAGCTAGATTGAAACTACACTAGCATACTGCGTGCTGTTTTGAACAAATCCTGGTAGCAGCACCTCATAAAATATTAGCTGTATAACCACTAGCTGATCTCAAAAAGTATCCATGTTATACGCACAACTCAATTGCTGGAGAAGTAGCGATGGATCAATCAAATTCTCCTGTCAGCTGGACTCAGAAGGGTTGGCTGACCTGCAAGGACCCCTATTCCCCAGTTCTGTGCGGATACTGGATAATATCTGAATGACCTGCCAAGAGCTACGGACTATAAGGATGGATTACGAGATATATTGAAGGAAATCAGTACTAATAATACTACTTCGTGATTGTGATATTTATGTACATATATGCAATCACACACAAGCTCGACACAAATTTGCTTGCCGAGTCAGCTGGGGCTGTAGAATACACAGACTGCACCTCTGCTGAGGGGTAACACCCCTGCCTCAAACCAAGTTTCCTGGATAAGAACTAAACAATCTGATGGTGAAGTTCCAGTAATGCTAGAGCTTTGGAGAATGCGGAGTCCCCCTTCATTGCCATTGCTCCCATGTCCACTCTGGCCCAGAGTGGTAAGCACCAGATAGGGCCTTTTCTATGGGCAAAATAAAACTAAACTGCCAACAAATGTTCAACTAAATAAATTGAATAAGAACAGTTTGACTAAACCGAATAGGTTGAAATAGAAATGTTTTTGACAATTAAACTGTGGACTCCTATTAAAACTGCGTACTAATGCTAAACTGAATTTTTTGAAAGAGGACTGTTTTTTATATCGAAACTGTACTTACGCTAAATTGAATTGTTTAATATTGAATTGTTTTGAAATCTAACTGTGTTTAAATAAAATCTATACTTATACTAAACTGAATTCGCTGAATTAGAACTGTTTGCCTTAACTGAATAGCTTGAAAAAGCAATGTTTTGACAATTAAACTGAGTACTCATGATAAACTGAATTATTTGAAATAGAACTATTCATTTATATAAAAATGGATTTGGCATTAAATAACCTACAAAGATTGATATGCCATAAAACCCCAACCAACCAACAAACTTACACATGCAAACATTCATGAAAGCATCGGAGGAGTAATGGTTATCTCGCAGGCTATGGACTTAACCACCCAAGGTAACATTATTGACGTAAGGAATATGGCATATCATCCTTTGTAGGATATTTAATGCCAAATCCAATTTTATGCAAATAGTCAGTCCTATTTTTTAAAATTCAGTTTAGTAAGAGTACTCAGTTTATATGTCAAAGCAGTTCCATATTACACAATTCAGTTTTTTTGTAAGTACAGTTCAATGTCAAAAATAGTTCCATTTTAAACAATTCAGTTTATGTTAAGCACGTAGTTTAAATGTAAGTACAGTTTTATTGTCAAAGACATTTCTATTTAAAGCTATTCAGTTGATTCAAACAGTTCTAATCCAAACAATTCAGTTTAGGATAAGTATGCAGTTTAGTTCTATTTAACCCATATATAGGGCCCTATCAGGTGCTACCATTCCAGGCCAGAGTGGACCTGGGAGTAATGGCAATGAAGGGGTGCTCTGCATTCCCCAAAGATCCAGCATCACTGGAACCTCACCATCAGATTGTGCAGTGTCATATCAAGGACACTCATTGGGAGAGGTGTTACCCCTCTGCGGAAGTGCAGTCGATGTATTCTTCAGCCCCAGGCAACTGGGCAAATCAAGAAATATATATATATATATATATATATATATATATATATATATCAGGCTTGTTAAGTTATATATCAGTATCGAAGTTTCTTAACAAGCCTGATATATATATATATATATATATATATATATATATATTTCATCATACAACGTGTGAAAACAAGTAGGACAGGGTATCGCACGTGTTTTCACACGCTGTACTATGAAAAAAAAGAAAAGAATATATATATATGTATATATGTATACATATATATATCAGGCTTGTTCATAAACATCGAGAGTGAGTAGACATGCAGAATTAGTTAAACATAAATTTTCTCTGAAATATTCCTCTCGAAATAAAACGCTTATATTCAAGTGAGTTTTCCCTTAGCCGAAGTATCACTAAAATTCTCGTTTGATATAGTGTGCAGCTGTGCTATCTTATTATTACTTCTAATATCCTCCACGTTCTCAAAAAACTCGAGATGAATTTACTAAAGATGGATTTTCTTTTTTGGTAATCTATAAAAATTGCACAAAACTGGGGGTCTGGGAAATAAGTGGTAGTGTTGAACTTGAAGGGTGTTGCACTGTTGTTTAGCACTAAACTACAGATTAAAAAATATTGAGACCACTGAAAAATTTCGAGGATCTACCATAACTGGTGAAGAAGAAGAAGAAGAAGAAGAAGAAGAAGAAGAAGAAGAAGAAGAAGAAGAAGAAGAAGAAGAAGAAGAAGAAGAAGAAATGAAAATAGAAGGAAAGAAGTAGGAAAATAGGAAAAGAATGTCAAAAGATAAAAGAAAGAAAGAAGAACTGATTTGGTTTAATTTTATTGCATATCAACCATTATCGGTTATTTGATGCCAAACCCATTTTTATACAAATAAACAATATTTATTTCAAACAATTCACTTCAGAGTAAGAACGCAGTTTTGTTCTATTTTACCCATAGATAGGACCCTATCAGTTGCTACCACTCCGGGCCAGAGTAGACATTTGAACGATGACAATATAGGGGTACTTAATATTCCCCAAAGTTTCAGCCTCACCATCGGATTGTTTAGTGTTATATCCAGGACGCTCGTTGGGGAAGTCTTACTCCTCTGCAGTGATACTGTCGGTGTATTCTGCAGCGCTAGTCGACTGGACCAAGAAGAATGAAAGAGGAAGGTTTATGCATACTATGACCAAGTGCAATATTATATTGCACTATTATATATTAGATAATATACGGAGCTTATATGAAGGTTCATAGGCTGACCAAGATATCCTCAGGGAATGTGACAAAATGAGGTTCATATTTCAACATAGATAGATTGATAGATATGATTTTATATCTTTTGTTAAATGTTTTTAACCAGTTCGCTACCAGCAGGAGTAGAATGTTTTTAAAACATTCTTTTAGGTTTCATTTGATAACTTACTATTGTGGTCTTGAAGGGCCAGAAATGAATAACAAAAAGAGTTGTGAGGTTTACGGCAGTATATAACTACGGATATACTGACAGTAACGGGTACTGGCAACTGACTAGACTCGCTTGACTCGTTTATTAAGTCACTCACAATTTGTAGTGTTGTGAAGGGTACATGCAGTGACGTCATGGGGTATATCGCCATTACACTTACACGTCGTGGTGAAGGTCTAAAACCCATAAATTTTAACTTTGGCATCTGTTTCTCCAAATAAAATCATCCTCTGAAGACACAGTCGCATTAATTTCCAATTTTTCTCCATATATATATAGCGAAAGAGAGAGAGATAGATAGATAGATTGAGAGAGAGAGAGAGAGAGATATGAGAAGAAATGAATAACATACTGATAGATGATGGAAAATAACGGAAGTCAATTGGCTCGTATATGTCAATTGAAAACTAGAGAAATAGAAAGATAAATGAAGAATTAGGGAGAGTGAACGAGTCAAAGTGTATGTGTACGAGAGAGACTGAGAGGTACAAAGCGTGTGAGAAAGAGAGGGTTAGAGTAGTGGAGAGATATACTTACAAACATAAGTATTTCCTAACTTACCGGCTGGTATTTTTACTAGGAAAGGAGAAAAAAAAACTAGAAAATAGTTAGGGAAAAATATGACATATACCCTCTTTGGCTTGCCAAAAAAAAAAGAATAGAATAAAATCAACTCAGTAACAAAAAAGTAATAATCCTCGCTAATTTCGTATTTAGATTTACAATATCCTTATACGATAAAAAATATTCTAAATAGCAAAAGAAAATTAAAAAAAAAAAACACAAACAAAAGACTGTAGAAATTAAAACAGATCATGTATTTGGGAAAAAAAGAAATAATTATTCTAAAGAATTGCAGTTAATTAGATACCATAGAATTTTATACGAAGGCAAATTACATGTCTGTTCTAAACATGTAATTATTTGTGATTAGGTTTCAATATAATTGCTTAGTGATTGTACTCATAGTCTTCTTGAGGGTTACACGCCGTTATAATTAGGTATTTGATTTCAAGATGCAAGTTTTAATTATTACACACCAAGGCAGGAGCATTTATATTTTAACCACATTTTAATGGTAATGCATATTTTAACGATAGAATTTTAATCCCTATATACCAGTTTAATACATATATTAATATCTTGGATTTACAATTTTAGTGTTTATGTATAAGTATGATTATTTTAAAATATTTTAAGCAAATAATTTAAATAGTTAGGTCAATGCAATTCGTTGAATATACTAACCATGAAATTTAAATGGTTAGTTCAATGATATAAGGAGAATATTTTGACAATATAATTTTACTGGTACGGAAAATATTATTAAGTAAATATTTCAACCTTGAAATTTTAATGGCTAGGTCTGTGTGATTCGGTGAATATTTTAACTATGATGTTTTAATGGTTAGGTTAGTGTGGCTAGGTAGATTTTATCATGAAATTTTAATGGTTTAGTCAGTGTTATTCGGTGAATTTTTTATCATAAAATTTTAATGATTAGGTCAGTGCAATTAGGTGAATATTCTAACCATGAAATGTTAATGGTTGGTAGAGTCTGATTCGGTGAATATTTTAAACATGAAATCTTAATGGTTAGGTTAGTGTGGCTAGGCTACCTAGCCACATGAACCTAACCATTATTTCATTGTGAAATTTTAATGGTTAGATCAGTGTGATTTGGTGAATATTTTAACCATGATATTTTAATGGTTGGTTTAGTGTGGCTAGGTAGATTTTATTGTGAAATTTTAATGGTTAGGTCAGTGTGATTTGGTGAATCTTTTAATCATGAAATTTTAATGGTTAGAACAATGCAATTACGTGAATATTTTAACCATGAAATTTTAATGGTTACATCTGTGTGATTTGGAGAATACTTTAATCATGAAATTTTAATGGTTAGTTCAGTGTGGCTCGGTAGATTTTATCATGATATTTTAATGGTTAGGTCAGTGTGATTCGGTGAATATTTTAATCATGAAATTTTAATGGTTAGGTCAATGCGATTTTGTGAATATTTTAACCATGGTATTTTAATGCTTATATATTATAATGGTCATATAATAATATAGAGATTCTTGAAATCCTATAATAGTGCAAACAGATGATGTTTATAAAATAGAAATACGTGAAGCCTTATAGTTTAGTAAACAAACGATTATTATGATATTGAAATATTTGAAACCATATAACTCTGGAAGCAAATGATTCAGAGTGAAAGAGAGAAAATAATATTGCTAACAAGCTAGTGACTTACAAATCATATATATTACCATTAAACGGTTTGAAAAAAAAATTAGTCCCGGCTTGTTTAAAAATGTTATCTTAAAACTAGGCCTTCACAAATCATGTGTGTACAAAGAAGATTTGTCATTGAATAACCTACAGTTGTTTATATGCCACAAAATCAAACCAATTCATATATTGAAAAATAGAAATTTTGATTTTTTTTATTCAGTCAAAATCTCCGAGTCGAAATGCGCCGGTATAATAAATGATTCACCTAACCAAATATATGTAGAATATATGTATAAGGATGATTTGGCATTAAATGACCTACAATGGTTGATATGCCATAAAAAAAACAGCCAAACCAGTTGTGTTCTGGTTAGTGAACGCTTGTGTGACGGCAAATTAAAATAAAAAGGATCCCCGGATGAGCAACCTTTTAAATGCGTATGGGAACTGGTGCATTTAGATATTGTTATCACCAAACAGGGAGTTTATTTTTCGCACGTGTGAAGACGAGGCGGTCTGGCACTTGATCCCTCGTAGAATAAGTCCTTGTTCAGAGTCCTTTCTCGGGCATATAGAAACTGGCATTTTATGTGGGGGTTAATTTGGGACAAGACTGACTGCCGCTGGCAAGGGGTTTCCAAATTTCACATTACACGCACACCCACCAGGCCACTAGTTCTTCCTACCCCTAGAATTATGGAAGTTACGGACCTCTAGGTTTTGATACAATAATATTAATTATAGTCGTCGACAACTTCGGTCTCCCGTATAATATCTTTAAAGGAAAGAATAAAACAATTTAGGCGAGAATAACATAAGACGAAAGAAGCTGAAAACAAACATGAAACAGACAACTTGACAGTAGATAACACAATGAACAAACTTCAACACGTGGGGACATTAAAATATAACAATTCTTTTAATATACACGCGGACACACATATTCAACGTGTCGGCTATATTATCAGCGAATAATACATAAATATAAATGTCTTTCTTCCTTTTTTCCTTTTCTTTCGTCTTTCTTTAAATTGAGAGAGAGAGAGAGAGAGAGAGAGAGAGAGGGAGTAATTGCAATGCTTAAGAAGGGTGTAGGGAGAAACAGTCTTAATGTTTACTTATCTTTTTGACGGGTTCCTTCGGAGGGTATTTTCTCTTTTACGGGCTGGCGAAATTTTACATATATATAGCTCTGGCTTGAAGGCATAGGTACTTCTTGTCCAAGATTCTATTTTGCTTCTTCACCCGGAGTCTTAGCATGAGACTCGCCCCATCTGTTCACGACGACATCTCTCTTCAAAACTGATTTTCTTATTCCCTATTTCCGCTGACGAAAAAGGGGGCTATTTCCGTTTTAGGATTCTAGCCAATCATTTAGACTTTTTTCTTCCTTTCCCTGGTCACAGAGTGCAAACATCGGTTGGCTTTCATTATGTCGGTGATCCGTTCGGACTACAATCTCTTTCACCCAAGTGAGGTTACTGGGTACTGATAGCCTGACCCACATTCTTTATTTTCTCCAACAGGCCGGCCGAAGTTGACCTACATCCCTCTTTTAACGGTCATTCTTTGGCGGCCTGCTAATTCAAACACGGAGGGTAGTAGAAATTTCTTATTTCTGTTCTCTCAGTAGTAGACCACGTGATACTTGTAATATTAAAAAAAAACACGATATGAGAGGAAATAGAGATATATTCTCTGGAAAAAGTATATGCAATAGAGAAACTATTAGTAGACAAGAACATAGGATTAGTGAATACAGAATAAAGATATAGTCCAACGATAGTATTGGCTTCCGTTATTACGGTAGCAAGTAAGGTGATCTAGTGCGATCTCCAGTCTCCAACACTCTAATACTATTCCTATAAGAAGCTGCTCTTCACCTTCTAGTCTGCCCTGGTATTAGTAGCTACTGCTATACATGGCAGATGGACTAGTTCATTGTGTGGAAAAAGGTGGGTGATACCCAACAAAACAAAATCTTATAAATTTAATTTATGTCTCAAGAGGATTTGGCATTAAATAATCTCCAATGGTTGATATGGCATAAAAACCAACCAAAGCAAATCATATATAAACAATATATATGTATAAAAAGGATATGGCATTAAAAAATGCATGCCATAAAACACAGCCAAAAAAAATCCTACATATTTAATGTATACGTATAAAGAGGATTTAGCATTAAATAACCTAAAATTGTTGATGTGCTATAAAACTTACCCCAACCAACCAACAAAATTTAAATTCATCATCAGTTCTGTGCGGAGAGAAGATGCCACCTAGACGACTTTCTTAAAGTGATAAGGAAGTATTGAGAGAAAGGGTCAAAAGAATCTGTGCTGTCTTCAAGCGTTGATGATGATAAAATAAATTATTAGATTGAAGATGAAAATTATTATCTCATGTTAATTTATCAGCAAAATTGACAAATATTTATTGATTTCACGCAATATAAATTTAGGGTTTGTTTTATTGATAATGAACATTGCAGATCTTAGAAATTAATGAACTCATTTTCTGACATGTTCTTGTGTATAATTTCAATCTTTATTTCTTCATTTAACAATCTGGAGAAATTTTTCAAAAAAATGATAGGAAAGAAGGAAAACTTGGAAGAAAGATAGGAAGGAATGAAGAGTGGATATAAAATGAAGGAATGGAAAGGAAAGAAAAGGAAGAAAGATAAAAGAGGAACGAAAAGATATTTGGGATCGGAACTGAAAGAAGGGGGAGAACGGGATGAAGAGAGACTGAAAAGGCGACAAAAAAAAACAAAAAAAAACAAAGGTGGCAAGAAAAGAGACAAAAGTGAATTAAGGGAGATAGAAAGAAAGAATAAAAGTCAGGAGGGAAACAAAAGAAATTAACGAAGACGCAAAAAGCAAAAAGCAAAAAGAAAGAAACAAAGGACGATAGAAAGAAGGATAAAGTGATAAAACGTTTTAAAAAGATTTCATCGCTGAAATGTTTTTTTCTAAACAATAACTTAACTTGATGCGGATTATAAAAAAACTGAATGAGTTGACTGTTGGAGAGTTTTGTAATAAATAATATTAAAAAATTCCCTTTTGATTAAATATTATTCCTCCTGAAAGAAGAAGACTTACAGGTTTTATTAAGATTTATTTTCTAATAGTCAAATATTTTCATTTCTTCTAATAGATATTCGAATATATATATATATATATATAAATATATAATAAATATATATGTATGTGTGTGTGTGTGTGTGTGTGTGTGTGTGTGTGTGTGTGTGTGAGAGAGAGTGTGTGTTTAGGAGGTTCACTGGTGTAATGGTTATCGTCGTAGGGAAATGGACACGGCGACACGAGTTCAAAACCTGAACGAGACTGATTTTATTTCACATAGCACTAATACCCTTGGGAAAGGTATGAATCCAATTATTCTCCCTCCAGCTATGGGTAAATAGTAGGGCAGACTAGGTTTTTCAGCCTTGGTTAGGCAACTAATCTAGAAGGAAAACTCTTAATTGAAACCTGTTAAACTCCGCTTAAAAATTGACCTTGTGTCATATCATGCCTGAGGGAAGGGTTTGGTAAATATGTATATATATATATATATATATATATGTGTGTGTGTGTGTGTGTGTGTGTCACGTCTTGTTTAGACAATGTTAGTTTGCTCGAAGTGTCAAATGGTCTTTATTGTGCGTAGTTAAACACTTTCCCAGGGCAGACTAGGTTCTTTAGCCTTGGTGAGGCAACTAGTCTAGGCGAAGGAAAACTCTGAATTCAAACCTGTTAATCTCCGCTTAAAAATTGGCCTTGTGTCATATCCTGCCCGAGCGGAGGGGTTGGTAAATATGGTTAAACACTTTCCAACTGTCAAGACCCCGAAAATAATTGCTGGTTTCAATAGGTTTATTCACCATAGAAATGTGTAAAAACGGAAAAAGAAATACACTTTGTGAATAAATTTGAATGTACAAAATACAGCAAATAAATGGGCCCGTTTTGGGCATAGTTTAAGTCTTGACACCTAACTATGACGATGGCAGGAAGCTGGCGAACTTGCATATGTTGTATAGCCATGATACAACTATACAAATATACGGATACGTAAAACGTTCTCATGCATCTGAATCCCGAAACACTGACGACTCTCTTTGTTCAGGCACGAAACGTTTATTAACTTTTTTTTACTTTTAGTTATTTCGACACAAGGAGAGAGAGAGAGAGACAAAATTTTTACTCTGCTGATTGTTCCATGTGACCCAACAACGCGCGGCGCATCCCGTAGACCCAACTGGACTGACCTCGCCCACGACCAAAAAAATCAACATGCTTCGTCCAGCGTTATGCAAAACTGAATTATTTGAAATAGAACTGTTTTTCGACTTTAAAACTGTATTTACAGTTAACTGAATTGTTACATCTAACTGCTTGAATAGTTTTAAATAGAAATGTTTTTGACAATTAAACTGTGTGCTTATGCTAAACTGAATTGTTTTCAATAGAACAGATTATTTACATAAAAATGGATTTGGCGTTAAATAACCTAAAATGGTTGATATGCCATAAAATCCAACAAACAGAAAGTGAACGTAATAGCGCGACTGGAGTACGAACTCGCTTACTATGATTCCGCAGTCCATCGCTTAAACAATTACACCACGAGGACACCCCTTGGCGGAGACCAGTGAGAATGCTAACATCAATAATATAACACAGTATAGTCTGAAGACCTTAATTACTGGGACATAACTCAGGAGAAATAAAGTAGTAGTTACTAAATTTAAAATAACTGAGAATGGAATTAAGGAGAAATATTACTGGCATGA